>JALBCR010001621.1:0-40000 GCA_030710515.1 Abscondita cerata | reverse complement strand
ATGATGAAAATTAGAAAAATATTAGGCAGAGGTTTACAGTGTTAATCTTCAATAACTTTTCAAAGTATTCAATATTTTTCACAGTAACAACAATTTATCAAATATTTTACAGTAATACCATCGATTATATAATCAATGGTAATAGTTAATCAGCGTAGTAATGGCTAATGTTAAATTGAATTAGAAAAAAGTTCATGGTCTAACGTAAACAACAGTATTCAGCAAAAAAAACTACTAACTCGTACTTTCTAGTTCAATTACATATTTGGGTTGATATTCGTATGTGCATGATGCAACTAGTAGAAGTCGAAGTGTACGAAAAAGATGAAACATAACTAAATCTTATGAATGGAAGACCTCTCGCTTCTACATATAAAGCATGTAATTAAACCATTCTGGGATTCAATTACTTTCACTACCTATTAAACTTATTTAGTACTACTGGAATATTAAGTGACGAACCTAAAAGGGATCATTGATTAATTAACAAAATAGTGAAAATTCAACAACTTTCATAAAAGTAAATGAAACTCTAAAGTCTAAAGGCAAAAAAATTATCAACCAATAGAACAATTTATGTAGAACTATAATATTACATGAATACAATTGCACAACATGGAATGAAAATAGTATACGCCCGAAAGAACATAACAAAGAAAAACAATCTATAATACTAAATAAACGTGTAAGAGCGTATAAAAAGTGTGTTGTGGCTTACAACATTTTGATAGAAAAAAAACTTTGCATGATTCACGTCTTATTCATAAGATGTAAAAATGTAGAACCTGTAGCATGGCTGTGGAGTAAATGATATTTCAACATTTCGCAACTATGAAATTCATAGATCTGGAGTGCAATGTCGTTAATCATGTATGAAAAGAACACGTGTCACAACGATGAAGTTTTAGGCGGTCTGCAATTATCGGACTGTGACAAAAAGTAGTTATAATACGTGTGTTTCATATTTTTGTTTATCTATTTAGCAATAATAAATAAACAATAAACTTCAAACAATAATTTAGCGTTTTCTTTTTTTTCTAAAACTATTTGTCACAAGTACTTTCAAAAATTCAAAATATAAGTTGTTTTCCATTCACAATAAGTAATTACTTACACTGAAACTCTAAATTAAAATTGAACAAATGTGTAAAAACAAAACAAAACAAACAATTTTTTTATAAAAATTCTAAATTGAAGACTTTTCATTGCGCACACAAGATAGTTTTACATAGTAGAAAAAAATGACAAATCTACAATTGCTAATCATTTGATCTTAGCTCGTTAGGAAGCATTTTTATTAAACAAGTTACAAACATTTGTTCGTTTGTACGTATAGAGTGTGTATTTTATTAGAGATATTTATTTACATTTCATTGTTAATTTATTTTGTTGTTGTTGAATATCTATGTGGTTTTAATTTTTTTCAAGTGCCTGAAAAAACTACTTAGTGGTTTTTTGGTGCCCCTCTTCAAAGATGAACAAATCATATAAAAAAAACTTATAAAAGGAAATATTTACCTATCATCATTTGAATATGATGTACCCTCCCGTAAGGAATCTAGTTGACAGTACGCATTTGTACAATAGTGAACTTACACTCAAGTTCTCTCACTTCTGAAGAGTCCCAAAAGGACGAAACAGCTGTCGAGCGATTCTCAGTGTTTGTTTGCTATTGTACAACCTCTTGCGAACTTACAGCAGGCGATTCAAGATTTTAATTTTTGCTAACACTTATGTTGGCTATAATTATCGAAGGATCGACTTATGTAACTGCTTTTACATACCTGTCGACAAAGTAGCTTTATGCGATACATTTTAAGCTGTAATCTAGCACTTTTTTAAACAAAAAAAAGTAAACGACCGTTTCGTTAAAATCTTGTAAAATCACAATAACGAAAAGCGAAGGATTGATAGTGACATTCTTAGTAATAAATGTTTTACCAACATAACTATTTTTGAAATCAGAAAAAAACTGCCTTTTTAATTGATGTCATAGCGATGTCATATCTTACTATAATTTGCATTTAACAAAAATATTTATTTATCCGTATGGTACATTTTTAATATTGTATTATGATATAAATGTTATGTATGGTGCCCCCGAAGATCAGTATAAACCTGTATAGTGCGGTGACGAAAGCGTGTGCAATTATGGATTGGTTCGTCTTGGCAAAGCAGTTGTTTCAAGCTTTAGGAAAATCACTAAAAAATATAACTCTCTACTATAAGTGAAACACTAACAAAATAAGTTAAAATTCTGCTTTCACCAATGAAGCCAACTCAAAAAGTGCCTTAATAACATTTATACATTTTTTTGTATGGTATAGCTGCAACCAAGTTATGAGGCTGCTACAGAAGTTACTTTTCAATCATAACTCAAAAACAAAAGAAGCATCGTTTTGTTTTCACCATTAAACATACATCGACAAAAGAGATTCAGAGTACGCCACTCATTTTTTCTATCTCTTATACCTTAGTGAAACCTTAGCTGGACAAGCAATAATTTACGCCACCTTGTACAGTGGATGTCCCATTGTATAAAACCTCAATCATTGACTTAGCAAAACCTGTAATTGTGAAGAAGAAGCTTTTTTTATCACAGTTATGCGACATACTTTCTTGATACTCTATCAACTTATCCGACAATCGTGGAATATTTTTTAATCAATAAAATCCGCTGTAATCCCAAAATCGTGTAGCCGTTAGTGTGCCAGAAGAATTAGGCGTTCCTGTCATCTTTGTAGGCGAAGATCGATTGTGGACTCAATGCACAAATTTTGTTTTGATGTGAATCTTTGTCAATTTTTTATTCGTCAAGAATTTGATTACATTTCCATGCTTTTTCACTCATTTTTTCTATTCACTAACGAGTGTTTTTCTTTAGTTTCTTTTTCGTGTGTGTTTTTAGGGGTTTATGGTGCAAATACAATAATGGAAGGTGATCAGTACCTTACAGTACTCCATGGTCAACAAGAAAAACATGTTGTTCCTGAGAATCACCACTTTGGTTTCCGGATCTAGTCATCAAGACCCTCCCGGATAATTAGGAAAAATGTACAACACAATTTCACGGAACGCAGTCACATTACACACTTAATTAATATTATTACATGTGAATACTAGGGTGGGTAAGGGTTCGCATGTTTAGGTTTTAGTGGTATTCCTAAACCTTGAAGTTTATGCTTTGCCAAGACGAACCAATCCACAATTGCACACGGTTTCGTCACCACACTGTACAGGTTTATACTGATCTTCTGGGGCACCATACATAACACTTACATCACAATACAATATTTAAAATGTATACCATACGATTAAATAAATAAATAAAACGAGTGTTCAAATAAAAAACTGGGCTATGTAGGTTTTGGAATTTTATCTGATTTGATTTAGTAATTTTGTAACAACGTAGTAAGGTGATACAAAGTTCAGGGTAGAATTCAAAGTTTGTTCGAAACCAAATAAAACATTCATTTATGTCAATTTTTAGGTTATAGCTGCTTATATCATTTTGGAGGCGTTCTTTAATGCACGAATCTCATATTGTTTCATTTCACTTCAACGGTGACTCAGTTCTGGAACTCAAAACGAAGTGAGATCTTTTAACCCTTTTTCCTGATTGTTGTAGTCGACGCCAAGCACAGAAAGTGGGTAATTGTTGAGATAGGACTTAGTTAGTTAGTGGTGGCATTCTGAGATACTCAGACTTAATAGAGTTGCTCAATTGAATTGCATAAAAGAAAGTAACTTAATGAAGAGTTCACGACAGAGTTCCACGCCATTACGATTTATTTTGCTATACTTTTTTGTACACTGTAAAAGTAATTATATCAATTCAATTCTACGGCCTGCCCAACCCAGTTTTTTTATTAGACACCCGTTATATGTCAAAATGTCGGTTATTTAACAGTCAAATTTTGCGATCGTCACTTATTTTCGTTATGGATAGGTATATAAAAATCTCAAAAAAACACACCACGTTTAGGACGACTTTTTGGTAGAGATGGACGAATGATTAGTGCTTAATCTCGTAGCCTTGAGTATAAACCAACCTAACGTCACTTGGATACATAAATTCAAAACTATAACATAAAGAGTACTGATTTTTAAACCGTTAAATTTTGATTGCATACAGTTTTCATAACACACGAACCAAGAGGAGTAAATCCGAGTAGATGTAAAATGTAAACATATGTGGGTCTTTCAAATAGAAGTGTTGTCTTTCAGTTTGGCACGTCGATGATTTTGCCATTGTTACCATTTTAAGAATTTCGGATGCTAGAAATATCGCTGGACCTCTGGTCTAAGACAATTAAGTTTGAAAATATTTAAAACGGTATTACAAATCGGTGGACCATACAATAATAAATGGTCGCTCCATATACACGGTGACTAAGTATAAGAACATTGCCAAAAAAATTACAGGATTAAAAGTTGTCTTTTCCCAACATTTGGCCAAGTTGTTACTTAAGAAACGAACGATGCCAAAAATGTAGTTGCGGTAAATTATGCAGAAACTATACCAAAATATGATTTCTGAATGAAAAGTAAGTAGTATCAGGTTTCGTCATTGACATTAAGTTTGTACAAAGAGTTTGAAAATGTCGAAATGAATTGTATAAATATAATTTAAGGATCATAAGGAAGGTGTAAAAATATCACATATTTTTATGGCAAAAGTTCGTGGGCGATAATTTAAAAATAGAAGCAGCTCATACGACGTCCACGAATACCAAACCAACATAGTCTTGTTTATAAAAAAAAAGTTTCTGCTACAAAACTACCGACATTATTGCATTATTACAAATGCAATTGGCATGTAAAAGCAGGAAGTAGAGTTTCGAATTACGTACAACCACAAAAGTGTCGTATCGGGAAGTTCGGAAAAATCGACGCTTTCGTTGTTCGTCATTTGTTTCGTGCAGAACGTCAAGGACATAGTTGAGACAATATGGGAATGGTAATTGCAAGGTACAGAAACGTGACCGTGCATTACCAACACTTTCTTCTTCTGCCTTGGTTTTGTACAAAGATATTTCTTAGATTAATTTTTCTGTTTCAGCATTTTATGAAATTGCAAGGCTCTTTGGTGCAATAAACATATTTTTAGAGCGTTTCCTATAATATTTACGTAATGTGCAGATATTTTTCGTTTTATACGACTTGGCGTATTTTCAAATGATTAAAATTCTAAACATAATCGCGCTTCATTCGAAATACATTAAAAATAATTGATAAAGCAATTCAATACACGACGTTATTATAGCTAACAGAAACTCGCTCGAATGCAACAAAAATTTGTTTCGCGATTTGTTTATGAAATCAGGACCCGATTCTCTATCTCCGACACCTTCTTTGGTTATGGGCGTCGGGAAATTCGACGCCTATATAGCCATCTCTTTTCCGCCCACTAAAACTCACTTTTTCCGTCGTTTTCTATTCGCGATTGTACTACGCGCAGATGCATCTATAATTATTTACGAAACGTAAAGATAAGGTTCCGATTTTTACAAATTCACGCCGTCATTGCAATTTGTATTTGCGAAAAGTATGATAAAATTTACTTCTGGTAAACATCTGTTGTGGATGTTTTAACGGTTCAGGCAGTTAAAACTGAATTAAATTATAGCCGCTTTGCCGGTTTAAATTTTTATTGTTTAAACGTTTTAATACTGCACGCGGTTGAGCCTGCCAAAAATAGTTGGTATTGTGTTACAGTTTTTAATTTTCACCAAGGGATTAAATTGTTTTAAATTAAATTGAACGGCAAAAGTTAAATACCGGCAGGTAACCTATAAATAAATTGTCTCGGAGTCCTTGACCAGAAATAAAATGTAATAGGATCGAGTAGCCTCACCTAGACGTTCATTTGTTAAAACAAAACATAATCCCAGAACTTTACGTAAATGCAGGTTTGTTTACAATCACGTAGGTGAGATGGTTTCAGCCAACTGCGGTTTAAATCGACGGAATTTACACGTTGGTCATGTTACATTTCAGGTTGTAATACATCTCTTGGAGTAATACGGCACCGTGTTTTAAGAAGTGAGCATAAATTACCTTCTTTTGCTGCTTCTCCCAGGCCGGATCGAGTAAACCTTCCCGTTCCCATTCTTCCTCCTGTTCCATATACCCGTCGGCGTAGTCGACATTATTGTAACCGTCAGTCGCGATCATTTTTCTTTACAAAATAAGCACAGTTTGTATCGTTATTTAAATAAATTCGTTCGAGAACACAATTCAATGTCGTGCAAAGCACACGACCTTACGCGTACCTAACCCCACTAGCCCGAGCCCGACTATACCACTGGCAGTTAATCCTCTGGTCGTAAGCGCAAACGCGACCAGCTGTGCTCCTCCACGAAAAGACGAGTTGTGTTTGTGTGATAGACACACGCTTCGGCTGTAGATTAGAAAGTAATAGTATTGTTTTGATGCCCCCTACCAAGTTTTTCTCCAAATTTTGTATTTATAGAAAGGCACATTTAGATACCACCTTCGCATTACACATACACTTTATTTTATTAAAACACGTAACATACGCCCATTACAAAACTTCAGTTAGTTGATTAAAAAAACATAATAAGAAAAAAATTATAAGGTCCCACCGAGATTTGAACTCGGATCGCTGGATTCAAAGTCCAGAGTGCTAACCATTACACCATGGGACCGTACAAATAATGGTCTAAACGAGTGCGTTAAAGATAACTTTAAAACACAATGATTTATTTTAATTTAAATTAAAAAATTATTAAAATAAATAATTTAGTTTTGTTTTTAATAACAGGTAAATACTCTCATAATTAAATTAATATTGATAATAATTGATGAGTAATATCAGATTAAGAAATATTTTTTTTAATGACTGAAAATTTTGTATAATAAACTATAATACGGTCTAGATTCGAATCTAAAGGCATTGGTTAATTGGAATTTCTCTTAGATTATATATTCTTTCTATTGCTTATATGTCTCCTCCCCGTAGAGGGTCTGTTGGTGAACTAATATCGTCTAGGTTCGGGTCTCCAATCAACGACGGCGTTGAGATCCGAATATAGACGACACTAGGAATAAATTCCAATCAACGACAGCATGCTTTCTCGAATCTAGACTACACTAGGAAGAAATTCCAATCAAGGGCGGCCTTGAAACTCGAATCAAGACGACACTACTTCACCAACAGGCCGCGAAATGCCCCTAAACCAATTTATCAATTTTATATGGTGCGAACGTTTAGTCTGGAATCTATACACATAAAATCGTGGCCCGGTTTGTCTGTCTGTCTGTTCGTCTTCTCCTCCGAAACGACTGAACCGATTTAGGAGATCGATAAGTCAAATTGTTCAGGAGGTCCAAGCGCTGATCTTAGGCGGGGTCACAAGTTGACCTGACCTTTTACCTCTGACCTGGAGCGGTAACCTCATATTAAATCCAGGGAAATATAGGCATGTTATATATCAAAGTGTTCAGAATGTCAAGGGAAATGTTTTAAGATAGGTCCCAAGTTGACCTGCCGTTTGACCTCTGACCTGGAACGATGACCTCATAGAAAAGAAAATCAAGGAAAATATAGGTATGTTGTATATCAAATTGTTCAGGAGGTCGAGACGTTAATCTTAGGCGGGGTTCACAAGTTCACCTGACCTTTGACATATGACCTGGAGCGGTGACCTCATAACGGCTGAACCAATTTCGGAGATCAATACGTCAAATTGTTCAGGAGGTTCAGGCGCTGTTCTTAGGCGGGGTCACAAGTTGACCTGACTTTTTGACCTTTGATTTGGAGCGGTAACCTCATATTAAATCCAGGGAAATATAGACATGTTACATATCAAAGTATTAAGGATGTCAAAGAGAACGTTTTAAGATAAGTCCCAAGTTGACCTGATGTTTGACCTCTGACCTGGAGCGATGACCTCATAGAAAATCCAGGGAAATATAGGCATGTTATATATCAAATTGTTCAGGAGATCCAGGCACTGATCTTAGACGGGTCACAAGTTGACCTGATCTTTGACCTCTGACCTGGAGCGGTGACCTCATATTAAATCCAGGGAAACATAGGCATGTTATATATCAAAGTGTTCAGGATGTCAAGGGGAATGTTTTAGGGTAAGTCTCAAGTTGACCTGATCTTTGACCTCTGACCTGGAACAGTGACCTCAAGTCTTTAATTTCAGGTATATCTAGATCGGCCCATTTTTCAAATGGACTTGAATACTAGTAATAGATAAATCTAAGTTCCAGATCGTTTATGGCAAAAACTCTCAGACAAGTCAATTTTGTTTTTTTAAAACGCATATTTCCTGAAATTTAATATAATTTTTTACCCCTTCTACTTTTTGCAATGACGTTATCGATTATTTTTTCAAATGGTACCACCTAATGTTTCTTTGAGTTTTGGGTGAGAATTAAGAAATTAATTTTTAAAGTAAAATTAAAACTAGAGATATTTTACAAGTAATTATAAAATAAGTGATAAATTGAAATTGAAATTTTTATTATGACCAAATAACAAATCATTTACTTCAAGATAAAGGTAAAAAAATGATCGTTACCAACTGATAAAGTGACATCAACTTTAGGTTTGATGGCCAGAATAGCAGCGTCGACTTTCTTATTTATCCAAAATCCAAACTGTTTGAAGTTGGGCTTTCTATCCTCTTTATCTGATATCCACTCATACCACTGCATGCGGAGTAGCACTGGTAGTTTGTTCACTAGCTCAGTCACTAGTTGCCTATTATGTAGATAATCCATTTCGTCTCGGGTCTACCAAACCTCTGCTTCAGTGTAGACAGAATTTTTTGAAGGTTGGCTCCGTTTCCGAAAAGGTAACATACTGCGGCTAGTGCGTCTTCTTTCAAGGCTTTCCTCATTCTTGTCAGATTTTCACTCAGCTCGTACTTGTATTTTCTTGTAGTTCGAAAGTACTCTGCTGAGAAGTTCTCCCAGCCAGCTGGATTACCATCAAAATTTGGTTCGTGTCGACTCCTGTTCTAACTATTGTTTCCTGATTTCCAAAGGTACGCTCTAGATCACTTGCCAACTGATCAACGAAGTTGGGGTATGCTTCGGATGGTAAGAGAGAGGATAAGTGGTAAGTCCTTCCGGCTAAGTTGCTTGGTGGTGATGGCTGCTGATTGCCGGCTTTACTTACACTTTGAGCCCATATTCTAATGTCAGCTGAGTTCTCTCCACCACTTATAACAGATTCCACTTCATCGTTGGAGTCCACCTTTTTTTGCTCTACATTGTAGCGACTTCGTACACTGGTCTCCTCGGCCTCACAAACGTTATCCTCGTATCTCACTTGAGCCTCAAGCGTTACTAAATTTTTTTTCAAATTCAATTATCTGTAGCTCCAAAGCAGTTTGCTCATGTTTCTGCTCTTCGGTTAAACATGATGAGGGATCCATTTTATTGATCACAGACAATTTCCTTTGTAATAATTCGAGTCTCGACTTTAACTTATCTGCTCCAGTTTCTGTTTTTCTTTCCTTACGTTCAACTGGAGGAGCTCTTTGTCACGCTGTCTTTCCAATTCCAAACGATCAATCCTGGATGCTTTGCTGGCTGCAGAGAATCCTATCCTCTTGGATTGGCGGTTGACAGGAGCTGTCATGTTTACGAACATGTACCTCTTCGGTGGGTTCCCGAAATTAGATCGTGAACTCTGTCGGGTGATGGGGGTTGGCTAGCAGCCCCGTGGTCGCTTATTTGACTTTAAACTGACAGTTTAACTTTATCGAAAATGAAGTTTACAACTTCCCGGGTTTCGGCACCATGTAAAAATTTGCTTTCACTATTTTATAAACGCCTTACTAAAAATATTCTGTTTAGCCCTAGTTAGTAGTTTCAGTTTGTAAGGATCTTCACTAGTAGCTTTGGCGGACAGGCTAAATAACCAAATCTTAATTAATTTCAGACAGAAATTATCGTTAAAACTAGTAAACTTTTTATTATAAAAAAAATATGTCAATTTTCATTTTTCTTGTCAACAACAACTATCAAAACAAAAACTCGCTATTTGATACTTCCTTTTTTCTCTTAAATCATAGATGAAGCGACTCCACAATAAATGACAGTCACACTTTATAAATATTTTAACCACGTGTGTCTTTGTTTTGCTGAACTCGTTATCTTCTTGTCGCTTTTTTTTATTTGTTTTCCATACAATTATGAGAATGTTTACTAAAATATGATTCAGGTTGAAGCAATATCAGAGTGTAAAAGAGCTTTGTTATACAATTTATATTTTCTGTTCCGTGAGAGATGAAGGATGGCTCACAGTTATTTTTGTCTATTTTAATATGTTTATGTTATTGTGTATATGCGAGATTTGCAAATGTTAATATTGATTAAATAAACTGCAATATGGCCATCTCAAAATTGACGCGATCTCAAAAATTTAACTGAATAGCGACTGGCGAAACTCGCCTGTTACCGACGGTGTTATACACTGTTAACTAACATTCTTTAGTTTTAATTGGAATTGCATGTATAAATGAGCTGAATTGCTATATTTGGAATCGGAAACATTTTTTGCATCTACAGTCTAATAATGGTGTTTGTTCATGTTTAAATATGAACTGATGAATGGTTTCCTAACAGGACACATGTGTTACAATCGTTTTTATAATAATAATAATAACCTACAATGAATACAATTGCAATTATATTATGGTTTATTTCATAGCTTTGGTTTCTACAATATATCTTTGGACCCTTAAATTTGGACAAACTGCAAAGAGGCTACTTAAAATAATAATAATAATAATAATAATAATAATAATAATAAATATAAGATAGTGATGAAAAAAGACCTATTGAAATTAGACAAGTTTTTGTTGTAGCTGGAATTGTTTACTGTTACGAAGATTAAAAACTGAATATAATCAGAACACAAATAATACAAGATTTAAAAGTATAATTCTTCCTAGACATTGATTAACTATTGGTTAAAGAAGTTTTAAGTATTACGCTAGATAAAGCATTATAATGAATTACACAATAGTTTTAAAAATCTTAGTGTCAGTAAGAAAACTATAAAACAACAAATTAAACAAAAGTGCAGTGATTTAAAAAATAGTGTAAACAGATGATTTTGCAGTGTTTTTAATTTTATACGTTTCATGAAATTTTGAACAAATTTGTGAGGTATATTTCACATTTGTTATTTTTTTATTTTATATTTTCTTTCTCTTGTATTAATTTTTTTTTATAGACCAACTATGTACGAGCGACATAGCCTCCTATAGGTCCTTTTTTTTGTTATTTAAAAGGAGTTTAAAATAAATATTATATTTAATAAAAATAAGATTAATCAGGGAATTATTTACATTTAATCCTCTTTAGTAGCTACAGTTAATTTTCTAGAAGCAATCCGAAAACTGTATGGTTCCATGTGTATCTAAGCAGTTATGTATGTTTTTCTATACTCAAATATCCAATGAATTTATATTCTAAAATTCAGTACGATTATACGTAGTACAAAATATAAAAAAAAACGATTCTATTTGTGATTACAAATTTGAATAAGGTAAATAAACGTTAACAAACAATTTAAAATTTAAATTTAAATGTTAGTAAATTTGAATACACCACGCAAACCTGACGTCACAAATTGTGATAGGTCGTGACTACGTTCCAAACATTCTATGTTAAAAGCATATGAAATACCAAAAACTTCGTAAATCGCGCAAAATTACAATTATAGTGAAAAGTTGCAACCATTTAAGTAAATAAAATTTAAAAAATCGTATTCTAACCTCTGAATAATACAGTTACAGATCTTATTTGACGTTGTTTGTGGTGGATTGTATTCTAAATTTAATTTTTCTAAGTTTACTGTTTATTTTAAGTAGAAAGTCAAATTTTCATAATTGCATTAATAGAAATGGCCAAACATGCATTGAAGTTGAGTGCTATCATGGACTTCTTTTGTGATGAAAGAAGGGCCATAAAAAGAGGCGAGAATGCTCTTCGGTCAGGGCACATAAAGACATTCAATTATTCAGGTGAATTAAGAATAATGCGTTCGAAGGTATATGCAAGCATGAAAGCCAGAACGGTAAGCCTACGGCTCTTGGGTATCGGTAGAAATGAGTATTGAGTACACGCGCGGCGCGATACATTGAAACGTGCACAAAGCATAATGTACATGTGATATACTGTATCATGTCTCATATTAAATAAATATGCATACAGTTTATCACCTTAATTACTTGTAGCAATAAATAATTTAAATATGATTTGAAGTAGGTAATTATAGAATTGAAGTCAGTGTTAATGTGTTTATAATTCACAACTAATTCACTCGCAATTATCTAAAGCTAATAAATAAGTATACGTTAAATATAAAACGCTATAATTCGAAAACTAAAAATGCTATCGATGTGTAATTTTTCATACGTAATTACAACGTTATTAAGCATAATATATAAAATTAACAGTAAAATCGGATGAAAAAAAAAAATACCCAACAGCCCGATGCCTTAGAAAATTCGTAAAAATTTTTCTAAGTCCGAACGGATGTTAAATATAAAACGCTATAATTCGAAAATTAAAAATGCTATCGATGTGTAATTTTTTCATACGTAATTACAACGTTATTAAGCATAATATATAAAATTTACAGTAAAATCGGATGAAAAAAAAAAATACCCAACAGCCCGATGCCTTAGAAAATTCGTAAAAATTTTTCTAAGTCCGAACGTATGTTAAATATAAAACGCTATAATTCGAAAATTAAAAATGCTACAGTCATAAAATTTTAAACACGTATTTCCATCGCTAACAGCTATCACATATTAAAATTACAGCTCGATCAGACTAATAGAAACTGAAATACCCAACAGCCCGATGCCCTAAAAATCGGATGAAAAAAAATTAGTTCATTAAAAAACATTTATTTATTGACTCATATGGTACATTTCTATTCAATTAATGTATTGTGTATGTAAGTGTGTAATGTATCGTGCCCCAGAGAAAGAGTATAAACCTGTATAGTGTGATGACGAAACCGTGTGCAATTGTGGATTGGTTCGTCTTGGCAAAGCATTTGCTTCAAGGTTTAGGAAAACCACTAAAACCTAAACATGCCAACCCTTACCCACCCTAGTATTCATATGTAATAATACTAATTAAGTGTGTACACATTGTAGAAGCTAAATACAGTACTACATTAAAAATAAAAAACATCTGAAAAAAAGAGAATATTAATTAAAACAATACAATACTACATTAAAAATATTTGAACAATTTTTTTGCCGTACACGGTGATCGATATTTCTAAAATTTAAATTTTTTAAGTAATAATCTGACAGCTACTCAGGTATCTACGCCACTGCTCAATATTTTATTTTGCCAACACCATTAAATTGTGTACCATAATGACGTATTTTACCATATAAATTTAATAAAATCAGCAAAAAAATTGTTCAACGCCTATCCACTTCAAATCTGAACGAAAGCGGGAGTTCGGCCTTAAAAAAACAAAAAAAGCTATGTGTGTTAATTTATCATGTAATTTGAGCAGCCGGTAAACTTAAAATAAAATTTTCATTAAACAAAAATTAGGTGAATACGAAAATAAGACGAAACAACAAAATAAAATATTGCCGCAATATATTACAGCTGCAACGGATGAAAAAAGAAATACCGCCGTCATTAAAATATAAAGCTCTTATCAGTCGGAGTGGTAAAACACGTGTTCGAAGGGTGGTGATGACGAACCGAAATGTTGTAAAATACCCCCAAATGTGCTTTACCGTTCAATTACCATTTACTTTTGTAATATCGCTCATACGAATCGTATCGACTACCACAAAAGTTTTCCAGTTTTAAGTTTTTATACCAATTGCAATTGTGATTGCAGTGCGTCGTTTGTCTAACATTTTTATAACGCAATTTTGAATTTTTTGATTTGCATTCGTTTCGTTTGTGAGTCTGTTTCAGGATGGAACGCATTGTTGCATCGGCAAATCTAACGCTGGGGGAGTTAGCGTTATATTTTGGACACCACGACACCCCGGAAGAATTTGAAGCTGCCAATCAGCGCGGGATAGAACTTCTCCAGAACCTGGATATCTTACCTTTCAGGGAGCAGCCGAAGACTTGCCCACGATGTGCCGCTGAGATGTCAACTATAACGGATCGAGCTCGTGGTTTGGGATGGCGCTACAGGTGCAACGGACCAGCACGACACCGGATGGACCCCACCGTGAACACCTTTATGGAAGCGGCTAGGATGAAGGAAATCGGCGCTTTCCGCATCGTAATGTTAATTTATTGTTGGCTTATAGGTGTTCCCGTAACTGCTGCAGAGCTGCAAGTACAAGTTGGAGCCGAAACGGCAATGGCTTGGTACAAGTACTGTCGCGACGTGGCAACGAAGATAGCGTGGCATGACTTGAGGCCACTTGGAGGACCAGGAGACGTCGTAGAAATAGACGAGACGCATCTCTTCAAGCGGAAGTACAACGTGGGAAGAAGAACGATGTACGACCACCATTGGATGTTTGGAGCCATCAGCAGAGCCACGAAGCAGCGGTTTGGAGTAATGGTGGAATCGAGGGATGCTGATACGCTGACTGAAATCGCCCAAAACTTCATCGACCACCAGTCGTACATCTGTTCCGACCAATGGAGGGCATATGGACATTTTAATTATTTATTCGCAGGACACAAAACTGTTAATCACTCCGAGAATTTTGTGCAGCCACCACTAGGAGAAGATCCGATTTGGGTACCTACAAGAACGTTTCTGCCCGAATGCATCGCGAAGAATTGGATAGGACCCCCGCCTCAAGACAACGTTGAGCCCTTCCGGATCCACACCAATCACGCCGAACGGTCTTGGAGGGAACTGAAGGAGATTTTGAAAAAGGCCAACGGAATGCAGCTCGTCGATGGTTACATCGGGGAATGGATGTACCGAAAGAACCTCCTAGACAACTGCGAAAACTTAACGGAAAAATTTTTTAAATTCTGTACAGATGCTGGTCGTGCGTATCCTGGTGTAGGCCTGAACCCGATGAACATCAATTTAGAAGACTGCAACTGCCATGAGTGCGAAGAATAAGTAATTGTTTTGTTTTTCAGATTAATTAATGTTTTTTGTTTATTATCTTTTTTTGTTATATTTGACTTTATAGATCTAATATTTTTACTTTTATTTAATTGTATTGTTTTAATTAATATTTTCTATTTTTTCAGATATTTTTAATGTAGTATTGTAATGTTTTAATTAATATTTTCTATTTTTTTCAGATTATTTTTAATGTTATATTGTATTTGTTTTAATTAATATTTTCTATTTTTTCAGATATTTTTAATGTAGTATTGTATTGTTTTAATTAATATTCTCTTTTTTCAGATGTTTTTATTTTTAATGTAGTACTGTATTTAGCTTCTACAATGTGTACACACTTAATTAGTATTATTACATATGAATACTAGGGTGGGTAAGGGTTGGCATGTTTAGGTTTTAGTGGTTTTCCTAAACCTTGAAGCAAATGCTTTGCCAAGACGAACCAATCCACAATTGCACACGGTTTCGTCATCACACTATACAGGTTTATACTCATTCTCTGGGGCACGATACATTACACACTTACATACACAATACATTAATTGAATAGAAATGTACCATATGAGTCAATAAATAAATGTTTTTTAATGAACTAATTTTTTTTCATCCGATTTTTAGGGCATCGGGCTGTTGGGTATTTCAGTTTCTATTAGTCTGATCGAGCTGTAATTTTAATATGTGATAGCTGTTAGCGATGGAAATACGTGTTTAAAATTTTATGACTGTAGCATTTTTAATTTTCGAATTATAGCGTTTTATATTTAACATACGTTCGGACTTAGAAAATTTTACGAATTTTCTAAGGCATCGGGCTGTTGGGTATTTTTTTTTTCATCCGATTTTACTGTAAATTTTATATATTATGCTTAATAACGTTGTAATTACGTATGAAAAATTACACATCGATAGCATTTTTAATTTTCGAATTATAGCGTTTTATATTTAACGTATACTTATTTATTAGCTTTAGATAATTGCGAGTGAATTAGTTGTGAATTAAAAACACATTAACACTGACTTCAATTCTATAATTACCCACTTCAAATCATATTTAAATTATTTATTGCTACAAGTAATTAAGGTGATAAACTGTATGCATATTTATTTAATATGAGACATGATGCAGTATATCACATGTACATTATGCTTTGTGCACGTTTCAATGTATCGCGCCGCGCGTGTACTCAATACTCATTTCTACCGATACCCAAGAGCCGTAGGCTTACCAATGTTGTTATTGACGTGATTTTTTAGGTTTTTCTCGACTCTGAAGGGGACATTGAAAAGGCCACATGTACCTGTCCTCGTGGTTTATATTTGTCACCACATAGCTGCAGTGTGCCTTCACGGGCATTACAACATATTTGTAACAGATGCAGAATGTTCCTGGGCTATGAGAAAACCAGCTGATGAAAAGAGGAAGTCTACAAAAGATTTGTATCCTGTAAAAGCACATCGTTCTACAGAAAGAAATATGAATGAAACAGAACTGGACAGATTGCAACAGGATTTGAACACATTTGGATCATCCGTTGGGTTTAAGTGGTTATTACGTGATGAACCACAAGATGGTGGCCTTATAATACCCGTTGTGGAAGATATTTTGTTCTCTCTTGACTATATTACAAGTATTGACCAAAGCCAAGATGTCAGTTACTTCTGAACAAATCAAAGACTTTGCAGATGCTACAATTGGCCAATCAGCAAATGAATACTGGTTAACCTATAGAAAAAAATAGGCTTACTGCCAGCCATTTCGAATAACCATAAAGGCGATTAATCAAAACAAATACCCCATTTCTTTGTTCAGGCAACTTACAGGTATTAATATGAAAATTTTGTTGTATGGGTAATATTCTGTTTTTAATTTTAGAGTCATATAACTTGGACAAGATTTCTGCAATTCAGTGAGATCGATCAAACGAACAAGGAGCTATTGAGGAATTGTCTTACTACACTGGCTTAAAAGTAAATGCCACAGGGTTATGGCTGCATCCATGCGGCTTTTTAGGCTTCAGCCTCGATGATCACCCTTATTACCATCAGATTCAGGGCACTTTGTCTATAATGGGTAGACAAAAATGTTATTTAATGATATGGACGCCTTCAGAAAATATAATAACTGAAGTGCCTGTAGATCCTCAGTGGGTCATAAATATAAAAAAATTACAGGATTTATGTTAATTTGTACATAGAACATATTGTAGATAATTTTAAGTAATAGTTTGAACGTAATTGTAACGTAAATAATTTGAATAAACGTTAATGATTTCAAACTTGTTATTATTTATTAGAAATTGTTGTTTAGAAAAATCACGCATGCGTTTTTTTTTCACTCAGGTTGTCATGTTTCATGTTAAAAATGTCCACTTCTTGATAATAGAAGCAAAACTAGTAAGTTGAATATTTATGTAAAGCGTTAAATTGTTTATAACTTAAGCTTATTATTTAATTCATAATGGTAATGCGTTTTGCCCCTATATGCAAACATTACAGCGAGAAACAGGGCTGCAAATTCTTTGTTTTTCCAAAACATCCGATAGAGCTGAAAAAATGGCTTCAAGCAATAAGGTATATTTACAGTAGTCACAAAAAACTAAATAAATGATAGAAATCCGAATGATTTACATTGTTATAGACTTAAAGACCGTCAACCCGGACCACATTTAAGAATTTGCAGTTGTCATTTTGTAGAAGGGAACAAAGAAAATGGCCCTAGAATTTTTGATTACAATATAAAAAACGCTTTACGCACCGTGAAATTGAAATTAGGAAAAGAATGAAGAAATAAGTACCCTATCCATCTACATCAAAAGAGGAAGCTGAACCTTCCACTTCACGTGCACAACCTTTGACGGAACTGCCCACCAAAGCAGTGGTAGAGAAACCTTTGAGTTCAACAATGTCAAAATTTTCAGCTTTGGTGGAAGCTGAAAATTATTTTTTAAAGCAGGAGGTAGAAGGATTAAAGGCAGAAATTTCACGACTGAAGTCAACATTTTCGTTTAAAAGTATCGAGGACAACAACCATTTGATCACTGTGTACACAGGTTTGCCAAACAAAACTGTATTTTTAAGTTTGTGTAGAATGTATGACAACATTAAAATTACATACTACCAACAATGGCAAGTTGTCAATGTTCTAAGAGTTGATCAAATATTGTTGACCCTAATGAAATTTACGATTAAATTTGTTGAATGATGATTTAGGGTACAGATTTGGCATTAATCGGGAAACAGTGGCAAATATTTTTAAAACATGGCTTTACGCATTTCATGAAATTTTATTTCTACAACTAATGAAAGAAATTCCCAGTCGAAGAAAAACAAATTATATATGCCAACTGTCTTTGCTTCTTTTACAAACTGCAGAATTGTGTTAGATTGTACAAAGATAAATATGATCCACCCAGGTCAAATGGATAAGCAGAAGCTGACCTATAGCACCTACAAACAAAAACACTTTTAAGGTATTAGTTGGTGTTGCACCAAATGGTGTACTTCCTTATATCAGTGATGCATACCCTGGTTCTATGTCCGATAAAAAAATTGTACGGGATTGTGGAATACTAGCACAGTTATCTGCTGGAGACTTAGTTCTTGCCGACAAAGGCTTTTTGATATCCGAAGACTTGCCACAGGATGTTTCTCTAAATATCCCACCATTTTTAGCAACACCACAATTTACACAGGACCAGGTGATTATGACTAGGACAATAGCTAGGGCACGTATTCATGTGGAGCGTGCAATTAGAAGAATCAAGTGTTATTCAATTTTAAACACTATAGCGCCGCCGCTGATACCACATGTCTCTACAATTTTCCAAGTTTGTGGGACACTCACCAACTTCCAGTGCCCTTTGATTAAAGAAGTAGAAACTTCGTTTAATTATTAAAATTTCTTGTAATATGTTGATGAATTTTTGTGTATAGGTACAGGTAGGGTGCAGATTATAGTTTCCCTCATTTATAAAAGATTTTATATACATTGTTTCCGTTTAACTACCATTTCTTCCAAGTTTTTCAATACATATAAGTGCAGTAAAATCTGGTAAATCATTTATTTAGAGGTTAGAAATTTATTTTTCATTTTTCTTTACTTATAAGTGTTTTTTTTTGCATAAAATATATTTGAATAAATTCAATTAACAACCCTAATTAATTTTCATGCCCTAACAGTTGTTATTTTATGCGATTTCGAAAGTTTTGTCGTATTTTCTATGTTTTTAACGTATATGTTTGAAACGCGGCCGTGACCTATCATAACACGTGACGTCAGAACTTGCGCTGTGTATTTAGATGTTTGTATGCCCTATCGACTTCATCTTAGGTCACGTGTTCTGGATCATAACCTCATAGTTGTGTTTTTTTCATTCAAAAAGTTGCATTCAAAAAATGACCCTAAATTTCAATTTACAGAAAATCTGTCGCGGTTGTTTGTCAGAAAATGGGGAGATGTTTTCAATTTGTAGCAATAATACACCTGATATACAAAAAATGTATGAAAGTTGCACTTCCCTTAAAGTACGTACTTTACGTTCTATTAAGTTGCTTAATATGAATGTGAGGTCTTTTGCAGATCGATGAAAATGATACGTTTTCAACAATATGCAGTTTGTGCCTTTCCCTTTTAGAACAATTTTATAAGTTTCGGCAAAAATGCATTCAATCCGATTTAGAAATAATGAGGCTGAGAGAAAGGAATTGTAATCGTAATGGGATTAAGACTATAAAAAGTGTAAATTGTGAATTTATTAAAAGTATTACATTGAATGAAAGTGAATCTTTACGTTATAGTTGTGATACATGTATAACAAAATTCAATACGGAGCATGATTTAAAACGACACATAGAGGTTTTACACAGTAACGTTCTGCATTTGGATGAAGAGGTACAGGAAAATGTGAATGCTTTACATTTTTAACATTAATTTAGTGTTTAGGGTTGTGCTTTCTATAATGGAAAACTATAAGTACTTTTTTATTGTTAATTATAAAGTTTCTCTAAACAGCTTGTTGGTGTTATATATCAGCGATGGCCAACAAGTTGTTCGTGATCAACTGTTCCATCGCAAAACTAATTTTGAAATCTTTGACCGGGTACATACCTAATGTTGATTTCTTAGAAACATCTTCCCAATAATTTTAAAATATTTTCGTTTCATAAAGTTCTTGTCTTGTTTTGTAATTGTGTTTTTTTATAGAATTCGAATGAGCAATACAAAGATGTAACATCAAAACCGTACAAATGCAAGCAATGTAGTAAAATGTACACTAGTTCAAATAATTTAGAAATACACATGTACATTCACACTGGCCTTAAACCATTTAACTGTAAATATTGTGACAAAAGATTTACGAAATCATCATGTTTAAAATCTCATCTATCTATTCATACAGGAGACTTTTCGTATCTTTGCAATGAATGTGGAAAAGGATTTAGTACCAACGCCAGTTTAAAAAGGCATAAAACATCACATACTGGTAAAAATAATTTATGTAAGTGTGAAAACTAACGTCAAGTCTACCGACAGGTGAAAGATCTTACAAATGCGAACACTGTAAAGCGGAGTTTGTTACTTCTGGCGATTTAAAAGTTCATATCCGTATACATACAGGCGAGCGACCATATTTATGTTCAATTTGTGGAGCTACATTTTCGAGGACGACCCATTTAAACACCCACATGAGAATTCACACAGGTAATATCAATAATGTGTATATTATAATGACAGTTTTAATTTATAGGAGAAAAACCTTACATATGTTCTACATGTGCAAAAGCGTTCGCTCGAGCAGGTGATTTAAGATGTCACGAAAGAAGTCACACCGGCGAGAAACCTTACCAATGCTGTGTGTGCAAAAAGAGCTTCGTACAAAATAGTGGGTTGGCATCACATATGAAGACTCACACTAGTGAAAAATCGTTTCAATGCACACTTTGCAACAAAGCCTTTTCTCAGTGTAGCAGTTTAAACCGACATATGCTTTCTCATAATCGCTCATCAATTTAATCTACTCATCATCCATCTGCCTCTATACAAATACGATATTGAAAGCATCCACGCTATTTTGTAAAACTAGGTATTTAGAATTTTTTTATTATAACTTTTTATTGTCTATGTGTAACTACTTACATAGTTTTTAAAGCTGCAGTTAATTACAGTTTCTACTATTTTTTTGTGATAATTAACTGTTTCGATGTAGAATTCTGTAACTTACTATTTTCTTTATGATACTCACAATTTTATCTTTTTACAGGAATATTTCTGTTTAAATAAATAAATGTTTATGTTACCAAACCCACCGAACTCGTGACCGTGAGGTAGATTTTGGGGAGTTTCTCACAGCTATATAACTTTACACTTACAAGTCGGCGAATGCTGGTCCAGTAATTTCCTCTGATTTCTTAATCTTATCCGTGTAAAGTTATGAGAAGATTTAAAAATTACAAAATTTTATGATTGTTTAAGCAAAAAAAAAATCTGTTTTACTGTTACCATTTCGACACGGAAATTTCGCGACAGGGTGCCCACTTTTCTTTAAAACTGGTAATGTTAGGGAAATTTTAATATAGCTTCTGCAAAATTTGTTTGAACGTTTCAAAAGTCAGGGAATTGATCAGAGAAATTGTAAAAGTATAAACTTCAAATTTATTTACAAACAAATCAAAAAGTTTTTCAATTTAAAATTAGTAATTCACAATTGGTCGAATAGACATAGTCTAACTTTACAAAAAAATCCAAATCGGTGTTATGTCAATATATGTGAAATGTCATGGGAAACCTGCAAAAGTAAGGGAATTTCACCCTGTTCAATAATGACCATGGAAGCCTATTTCTTACAACGTCATATTAGGTGTTTTCCTTTTACCACTTATCTGAGGGAGATGAAGTGAGCTAAGCATCCTTGCTCATTTCAAATGAGTTTCTCTCACTAGGTCAACTTCTTTCGATAGTTGGCTGTTAGGTTACAACAGGGTAGCAACTAATGTCTTATAAAAATCTTATTACTAAAATGTTGATTGAAATCTAATAAACTTTATTAACAGTTCCCAAGTCACAATTACCAAAAATAATTTTATTTATAACTTAAATTGTTTTCTTGAGTTCTCAATAATGAATTCATTTGGATTCTTTTTATAAATGTTTTTGCTGCATACTTTATCTACATCAAAAATGTGTACGCCGGCAGCTTTTTATTTATCGAAATATTCCATAAAATTTCTAAGAATGTTTTTGTATTTGGGATGAACAGATTTTCTTTTCGATGAAGTAGCTATACAAATAAATAACAGGTGAGACAATATCAATATCTTTAAATATATTAACTAAAATGCAATATTTTTATATTACTACGTTTTTAATTGTTATACAAACTCAAAATTTGACATTGACAATTTCTACTTTTGTATTTATGATACGCCACTGTATAAAAATAGAGAAGTGGGGGAAGTTAATCTGTAGAGCCATCTACAGGTGAAAAATCATTCAAATAAATACATACAAATAAATTATTATTTTTATTGAAGACTTCGAGTGTATTTTTATATTCAACTTTTATTAAAAATATTGTTTTAAGAAATGTTTGAAAAAAATACAAAAAAGGTTTAGGTCTAACTGTATTGATAAGGCTACCACAGAATTCCTACTCCCGGATGCGATCCCACTACTGTTCGACACGGGGACTTTTGGCTGCTGAGTTTCCTCCCTGGCCCGATTCGCCCCTCATTATTCAACCTGGCCATCTCAGATTCCTCCGAGATGCCCATATTGATGCCGAGCTTAGTGCGGACACCCAGTCAACGTAGGATATACTGCGATAGTGAGTCCGAATCTCAAGTCATCCTCTAAACCCGACCCCCTAGAAGCTAGGTTACAGGAGTGCGCCACGCTCCCAGTCGAAATTCATTGTATGAAATTTGGTTTATATGTAACAAAGACGATTTTTTTAGGTGCGATTTTGTTGAATATGAATTTTTTATCGGGACTATACATTATTTGAATTATTTTAATACACTTTGTAAGTGTTCGTTTAATTTTATTCCTTAACCATATGATGCTTATATACAATCTGTCAGATAGGCAATACATCTAGCTCTGCACATAGTTGGTTGCAGATGACGTGCAATAAACGCAGATTCAAATACACTTACTCTCATTGCAATATATTGTAGTGATTTTTCTGTTTTTTTGCTAAAAAATAACATACACCATCAGATAATAAGGTATATAATGTAATTAAAGCAACTATATGGTTACCTCACAGTAAAGTAGCAAATATACTATTTTTTTGTGTCAATAATTTTTTCTCCACACATTGCACCCCCTTAGTAGTCGAAGTACTTAAAAGGAAAGCGAGTTAGTGGACTAATAATACAGTTTTATACAACTCATTTCCTATCTTGTTGTTTTAGGATTTAGTCAAAACATTCATGTGTATAGCTTCACTATTTTTTTTGCATAGCTTAAGTTTAAGTGGCGTAGGTGCAACCAGCCATGAGAGAAGTAGTGTAGAACTATGGATGTCTTTATAAAGTCATTCAATTTGAAAAATCCATTATTGCATCCAGTATTTTCAAATTTAAATAGGTTCAAATTTTTTGCCGAATGTATTTATAGATTTTCATTTTTTGTCATTTTGCATACCTACCCATTACTTTCAGATGGATTCAAAATTAATCACCGAAATGTAATTGCATTTGCATCATATAGTGTACTTTTTTGACAAAATCATTTTTATTAAAACGTGAAAATGTAGTTTCAAAGGGTCTATGACAAAGCGTCGAATGCACAAAGCACCGAATGAACAAAACGCCGAATTTGTGGACAAATCGCCGAAAACTTCTGTGGACAAATCGCCGAATGTGGTCAAAACGCCGAAAAGTAAAAAATGACGCCTTAGCGTTCGTAACCTGGCGTCGTCCCCGAACTCCAACAAAATCAGCGGACAAAACGCCGAAAATGTTCTTGTGGACAAAACGCCGAAAATGTTTCTGTGGACAAAACGCCGAAAATGCTTTCGTGGACAAATCGCCGAAAATGTTTCTGTGGACAAATTGCCGAAAATGTTACTGTGGACAAAACGCTGAAAATGTTTCTGTGGACAAAATGCCGAAAAAGTTTTTTGTGGACAAAACGTCGACAACATATCGCAGAACGGATTGCTATTATCGTCATGAAAGATTTTTTCCGAAAAAATCACCAAAAGTGTTTCACTGGATTGGGAAGTATCTAAAAATCACATAAGCAGCTTAATATGAATCAAAATAAAAGTAAGGTACATACACTAAGCATCAAAATTAACGCACCACCAAAAAAATCCTAAAATTCAAAGTTGATTTTCTGGCACACTACTGGTCCAATTCTAATGTTTTTTTTTATTTGAAGGTTTTTTCTTCAGGAATAGCTCAATGTGTACCATTTTAATTTTGACATTAGTTTAAGGCATGTACAGGGTGTATGATTAAGAGAATGTTTTTGCATTGATTTTTAGAACACCCTGTGGGGCGTTCCAGTTATGCCATTTGATGACTACCATAATCCAAAGGTAGCCCAGTATTTTCCCAACAATTCGTTTTTTACTCATGTTTTATCTTTTTTTTAACGAAAAAGCACGCTTTTTAAAATTATCAGACTAATTTATTGAAAAAGAATAAAAAGGAATTTAACATGCCAGACAAGGCAGGTTAAGGAGAAAAACAAAAGAAATTTAAGAAATTTAACATGTTTAAAGCTGAGCCACTAATACCTAAGAAAAAAATAAACTCAGTTTCAAATTTATTTTAACCTATTGAACATGGAAAATAAGTAAAGGTAACGAGCAGGAACTATTCATCTGAATTTTATAAACGAATGGTAATAATAACAACTTAATTTCTAGCATGAACCATCGATATTAAACCTTTGTACGACCTAGAAATCGAAATACGCCGTATTGATTTGTTCTTTTTAGGTAATGGTGTAAAAGTCTTTTTCAACAAATTAGTCTGATAATTTTGAAAAGCGTGCAGTTTCGTTAAGAAAAGAGATGAAAACAAGTGTAAAAAAACAAATTTTTGGGAAAAGACTGGGCTATCTATTAGTTATGGTGGTAATCAAATGATGCATTTGGAACGATCCACAGGGTGTTCTAAAAGTCAATGCAAAAACATTCTTTTACTCACACACCCTATACATGCCGTAAACTAAAGTCAAAATTAAAATGGTAAACATTGGGCTATTCCTGAAGGAAAAATAAAACACTGAAATTAGACCAGCGAGGTGCCGGAAAATTATCTTTGAATTTTAGGATTTTTTTTGGTGGTGCGTCAATTTTGACGTTTAGTGTATATCGAGTTCTCAAAATGTCATTTTTATTATAAGATGCATCAAATAAAGTGTAATTTATATTTGTTTACCAGTACGTTGATCTTATCAATCCATAAGAATCAGACAAAAGGAATTGCTCGAATTACAGAAACATTATACCTCGTTGTGTATACTAGGTTGTCCGGACATTTAATCATCCGACAGTTAAATATAGGACCACGGACATATAAGCACAACGACCTGTAATAACACCGTTATTTACACATACATGGTGACCCAACTAAACTACAAGGTGATCCAGCCAAACTACAAAGTTCGATTGTCCGTTATTAAACAGTATATTGACTTTTGGTTTTTTTTTTATTTAATAGATATCCATTAGTTCCACTTTTAAAAATATTGTTTCCATATACAGGTGGTTCTAAACTAGGAAACTGCACCAAAGTTGGGTTTTTTTGAATGGAACATCATGTATATCTACACATATTTGGATTCTCTGTTAAAAATAAGTAGAGTTTGTATACATGATTAGGGGTCTAACATCAACTGTTACAGCGTTAACGAAAAAAGTCCCATCTATGAAAAATCACAGCACTTACACCCATTGTATTTCTTGTCTATCTTTTCGCAGTTGGTCCTGTATTATGTCGAAAATTCTGAAACGTGATCCCTACTGACGTTTTTCTAAAATACTATACAGGTTGGTCAAAAACATAAAATTATCTTTTTCTCAATTTTTTCAAGTAGAACACCCTACATACTGATGAGTTATTCGATTGCGATTTTTAAGAGCTTTCTAACGATATAACACACTTGGGTACTAGGACCGGAATTCTTTGAGATATTCCACAGCTATTATTTTTTGCGGAACTTTCATTCAAAATAGTAGTAGCACTAAAATTGGTATACACACATTTGAAAAAAATGAGAAAAAGATAATTTTGCTTTCGACCAACCTGTATAGTATTTTAAAAAAAACGTCAGTAGCGATCATGTTTCAGAATTTTTGACTAGAATAAGCGTTCAATTACAAAAATATGAAAAGAAATAACAAAGGGTGTAAGTGCTGTGATTTTTCAAATATTTGATTTTTTTCACAGTAAATGTCAGTTAAATCTATAATAGTTGCTGCTAGACACCTAATCATGTATACAAACTTAAGTATTTTTCAACAAAGAATTCAAATATGCGTAGATATATAGGATGTTCCATTAAAAAAAAACAACTTTGGTCCAGTTACCTAGTTTAGGACCACCTGTATATGGAAAGAATATTTTTAAAAAATGCAACTAATGGATATCCATTAAATAAAAAAAAAGCAGAAGTCGATATCTTGTTTAATAATGGAGCAATCAAACTTTGTAGTTTGGTTTGGTCACCCGGTATAGACGTTTAATTACAACGACGTTTAAACAAGCTGACATTTCATCACATAGACATATAATCATGGTAATAGTTAAACATTTGACAATTTAATCACATTTACATTAATATACTTATTGACCACAATAATACACTAAACTTCCACCAACAATGACGTGTGTAAAGAGTAAACGTACATAATCTTGCTATTGTCATTAACACTTTTCCCAAAAAACTAAAAGAAATTTTTTGACCGATTAATATATTCTTACAATACTAACCAATCGAATTTTTAATTTAAAAAAAATGGACCAATAGGGAACTTTTATAGTGATAAAAATGGCTCTCGCTAAATGTCTAAATCGATAAAAATGTACCTTTGCTTGACAGAATAGCCCGTCTGTCAACCTAAGAATTAATGTCAAAGATTTGAAATGTAACCGAAATTACATGCTTTATCTAAAATATATATTTAATGTTATCGATTATAGTAAATTGTAGTAGTCTTGAATCATATATTAATCAATTAAAAATCAACCTCTTGTGTATTAATAACCGAAAAAAACATTCAAATTAAAGTTGCAGTAAACTTGTGTAAAAGTAAATTGTTACCTTTTCAAAACTTTTATACAATATAAGTACTATTGAAGAGATAATGAAACTTGATTCATTGTTCGTTTGAAACTGTGACTGAAATTTGAAACTTAGTCGTACTGTTTTCTGTAATCTATTACTTAATGTGTCGATAATGTGTACTACATACATTCGATCAAAATAAAACTATGTTACTTGCTATTTGCTAATGAATTTTCAGCGTTTTGTCCACAGAAGCAGTTTCGGCGTTTTGTCCACAGAAGCATTTTCGGCGTTTTGTCCACAGTGACATTTTTGGCGTTTTGTCCACAGAAGCGTTTTCGGCGATTTGTCAACAGTAACATTTTCGGCGATTTGTCCACTGAAACAATTTCGGCGATTTGTCCACTGAAACATTTTCGGCATTTTGTCCACAGAAGAATTTTCGGCGTTTTGTCCACAAAATTGTTTTCGGCGTTTTGTCCACAGAAGCATTTTTGGCGTTTTGTTCACAGAAGCATTTTCGGCGTTTTGTCCGCGAAAACATTTTCGGCGTTTTGTCCACGGATTCAGTTTCAAATTGTCTACACTTTAGATTGACTTAGTACGCAACCATTGTACTATAATCAATGGTATAAAGAGCAGGCCATTTCTTCTTTAAATGTCATTAACATTAAAAATTTTACATCCTTTTTTTCACTTTTGACAGAATTACTAGATTAGGTTTTAGTTTGTCCCCCCAGACAGGAAAGGCTTTCTTTATAGAAGTTGGAAGTGATTTTTAGAGCAAAAAAACCTGTGTCTTTTTTTTCCTTGTCGACGTTTCGACCGACGAAGGTCGATCTTTACAAGACATCGGAAAGATGGGTGATAATTAGGCACTCCCATGCTAATTATCACTTATTCTTTCTGATGTCTTGATAAAGACCGATCTTCAGTCGAAACGTGTCTACAAGGAAAAAGAGGACAAGGTGTTCTTACACCCACATCACTTCCAACTCCTATAAAGAAGCCTTCTGTCTGGGGAGAACAACTCAAAATAAAAATATAAGGAGTTACAACAACATTTACAGTTAGTACGTTTTTGCATGTAACTTGACAGTGTTTGTAAAGAAGATTAAACAAATAATAAAGCAAAACTAATTCACGTTTGAATGGTTTAGACAATGTTATATTTGAAATAATAACACTATTCTGGACTATACTTTTTTAATAGAATAAACACAACGTTTCGATTGCTATTGCATGTGCAATAGTCTTCAGGTGAATACTAACAAACTTAAAGACTACTGTAACTTATATACTAATACAAAGTTAGTGAAGCTGATCAAGCGTACAAAGTTAATGAAGGAGGCGTTACCTTGAACTACGATTAGTCAGGCGTCCAATTAAGGGTTTCCACACATTGTTAATCTCTACGCTGGGTTGACTAAAGACATTCTTGTTGTTTTCGATAAACGCTGCTTTTTAAATTTTCTCTTGTACCAGTGCTCTTCTCGGTGTATAATTCTTGCCTCCGACCATTTCATTTTGTGATGTTTTTCCCAGGAGTGTTGGGCAATGCCGGATTTCAAAGTCTCTCCTCTCTGCGTATGGGTTTTATATTCCTTCAACCTGATATCTAAGGGTCTTTTAGTTTCCCCTACGTATGGCTGGCAGCATTCTGGTCTAGTTTTGAAGATCATGCTACCAATAGTTCTTGATGATCTGAATACCGTGTTAATGTCATAATTTCTTCCTATTCGTTTTATTTTTCTCAGATAATTCTTTGACATATGGAATGCTAAGTAGTGTTTTGGGTTTCTCTTCGCTCATGGCCGGTTGGTTCTTAGAGAGTTGTAGAACAGTTTCTATTACTCGTTTCGGTAACCATTTTTGTATAAGGTCTCTTCTGATGTTCTTGATTTCATCTTGTAGTCCTACCTCTGTATTACATAGTCTGTGAGCTCTATCGACTAAAGACTTAATAATCCTTTTCTTTGTTGTTCCACTGTGATTGGAGTCGTAATTCAGATATTGGCCGGTATGAGTTGTTTTTTCTTAAAGATTCTTCAACCGGAACATTAGTGTAGAGGCTTTCTACGTCGAAGCTGACAAAACGATCTCGTTTTTGTAGTTCTATAGACCCAAGAATCTCTACGAAATGTCTGGAATCCTTGACAAATTATGGGCTGCCATCTTGAAGTGGTCGTAGAATTGGAAGTAAGAACTTGGCTAGTTGGTATGTGGGTCCATAACGAGAGCTAGTTATTGGTCGAAGTGGCATGTTGTCTTAATGTATCTTTGGTAATCCATATAAATGCGGTGGTTTGCTGTGGTGTGGCGTAAGAGTTGTCCTTGTTCTCGAAGGAAGGTATTTTTCGTATTTCTTCAATACCTGGTAGCCCTTCCTCTCCAGGTTGGAAGTGGGATCTTTCTTCAAAGAGCGGTAGTTCCCTTGTCGTAGAATCTCGTCTGTTTTTTGGTCGTATGTATGGGAATCCATGATTACTGTTGCTGTTCCTTTGCCAGCTGGCAGGATTTTGATGGATTTATTCTTCTGTAGTCCTTTAAGGACCGATATCTCCCGTTTTGTTATGTTGCTTTGTTCTTTTTTTTTCTTCTCCAGTACACTCCGGACTTTCCACTTGAATTCCTCTGCTTGTACTGGTTCTAACTTTGCGGTCTCTATAGCACTCACGATGTCTAGAATAGGAACTTCTTTGCAAGTTACAGCAAAATTAAGTCCTTTTTCCAAAAGTGAAGTCTCCGTGATTGGTAATGGATGTGAGGAAATATTGACGATGGTTCTCTTCGGTACTTTCCGATTATTGGTTGGTTCTTGTTGGTTTCGAGTTAGATTTGACCATTTTCTGTTGTGAGCTAGTTGTTGTGTTCCTCGAATCTTGTCACAGGCGGTGTCAATCTTTCGGAGTATCGGTGCTAAATCTTTTTCTGAGATGATTACTTTTATTTCCTCAAACTTCAGTGTAGCGTCTTGGATTAGTGTGGCCTTCTTCCAACGATGATAGTTGATTTGCGATCTAATCAGAGCCAGGCTAGCTCTTTCAACAATCTTGCGTGCTCTTTCACCCTGGATTGGGGACTTCAAACGGAAGCCCTTGGGTATGATGTGATTGTCTCTGGCCGTCCGTAAAAACATTATGTGCGTCTCTTCCTTCGTAATCTTGATCCTGATTTTCTCGTAGTCTCGAAATTTGTTGCTGATTTCGGGTCCATACCGGTCTTCCAACGTACGTTTGAATGGTTTAGACAATGTTATGTTTGAAATAATAACACTATTCTGGACTTCCATTGTCTATATATTTTTAATAGAATAAACACAACGTTTCGGTTGCTTTTGAATCTGCAATCGTCTTCAGGTGAATACTAACAAACTTAAAGACTACTGTAACTTATATACTAATACAAAGTTAGTGAAGCGATCAAGCGTACAAAGTTAATGAAGGAGGCGTTACCTTTAGACTACGATTAGTCAGGCGTCCAATTAAGGGTTTCACACATTGTTAATCTCTACGCTGGGTTGACTAAAGACATTCTTGTTGTTTATTCATTTCTTGGTGCCCTTCAAACCAATCATGTATCAACTCTGTATATAGATGAATTATCCTGGACGTAGAATAGGATATAAACGATCTACCACTCCTTTTAGAAGAGATTTAAGAGTATCTGTACCCTTTTGTGGTAAAATCGTTATATCAAATCGCTAAGAACTCGACTATTTTTTTATAGAAAGAATGTTAAAACAAAGTCACGGACACGTTTAAAAAAATTAGGGTCAGGTTTTACAGTTTCGTGGCGCTATTTTACAGGGATAAATGACATGTTTTCGAACCCATAGCGCCAGAATAATGCAATTGAAATATGCTAAAACATTATTTTTAACATTCTACAATGTTCTCTCACACAATGTGCGGACGCTTTTCTTAATTCAAGATCAATTAATAAAATATTGGGAAGGTTTTTAATATTTCACGACAAAAGCTGTAAAAACTAGCCGTACTTTCAAAACGTAATTATAACAAATCAGAATAATTTAGTAAAAAAAAAAATTGAAATAAAAATTATTTTTATTAAAAACTACACTTGAGAGTGGCGCCCGTGAGATAGAAATTTTATTGGAATTGAACGGTACAGAAGACTCTTAAGGTTTCTGAGCACGTTTGAAGATATTTCGAAAAATCAGTTTTTTGGTAAATTCGTTTTGTGTGTGTTGCTTTGTTATAATTGACTTTACAAAAAATTTATAGAGGGAAAAGTTTTAGGTATTTTTGTGATAAATACTAAAGTTTAGTCGAAATTTTTATTTAACGTATAATTTTTGAGTTATGACACAAACTTCTGTTTTTTCTAATGGAAACCATAGTCGGCTATGACCATGTGTCATCATTATTTTTATAAATAAACAAATTATGGCCAATTTAATTTTTCTATACTGCTGGGATAGTATGCTGTGGAAACAATATCCGACGTAAACGTCAATTATTAGCAAGTGAAAATCACTTATAGTTACTATTTGTGTTGGTTAAGGTGTCTGAAGCCATCATATAAATTTCTCTAATGAAGAAAAACGTGATATGATAGAGTTTTATATTTTGTGTCATAAAAATGCCGTACAATCTGCACAACAATAGTTCGAGCTCTATTTTGATTGTTGGCAGCCTTCTCTACCTACCTATAAAAGACTTAATGATAATTTGAGGCAATATGGATCTTTCTGTAGATCAAAAAATATTACAAGGAGTATTAATGAAGAGGCAGAGGTAAATGTTCTAGCATGTCCACTGCAAAATCCATCGATTTCAACTCGAAAAATTGAAGCTGAAGCAGGCATGTTACAACGTACAATTGTACGAATACTAAAAAAAACATAAGTATTACCCATATAAATTGCCAGTTACGCAAACACTACATCCAGGTGATTTCAATAGACGCATTGAGTATTGTACCTGGTTTACTAACATGTGTGAAGCTGACTCACAGTTTAAATTTAATGTTTTGTGGACGGATAAAACGCAATTTATCAACTGCGGCATGTTTAACAGGCATAATCACTATTTATGGATGCAAAAAAATCCTCATCACATTGAACAGAGAAGACCCCAAGTAAGCTTTGGATTTAATGTTTGGTGCGGCGTCATTGGTTCAAGAATTATTGGTCCGCACATTTTTAATGGTACACTGACTGATGACCGTTACCTTCATTTTTTACAAAACGATTTTGATAACATGTTAGTAGACGAATTACCCTCGTACACAGGTGGTATGCTCCAATGGTTTCAGCACGATGGGGCACCACCACACAATCAGGTAACGGTGCGAAATGATTTAAACCAAACATTATCTAACTCATGGATAGGACGAAACGCGCCCCTTGGTTGGCTACCTTGATCCCCGGATCAGTCTGTTTTAGACTTTTATTTATGGGGAACGGTAAAAGATAGGTTGTATCAGAGGACATACGCCACAGAAGATGATGTTACGGAAGCTGTTCTAGAAACTTTCGCTAATATTGATGGACGTTCCGTTCGAAAAGCTGCAAATTCTGTTTTAAAGCGGTGTACTATGTGCATTAACCAAAACGGTAGATCTTTTGAAAACATACTGACCTAAACACGATAAACAATAAAATCAGTTACGTTGCTTTGCTCCCTTCTTTATATTTTATTTAGACCCTAAGTTTCGTTGTTGTTTTTTAATTTATCGTTTACAATTTTTTTGTTTGCTTGTTTTTGATCACGGATATTAACATTATTCTGTATTAAGAAACTCGCAAGAATTTAATTGTGGCTTCCCAATTAATAATTGGGCCTTTTTTAGGAGTTTGGCTTTGTAGGACTTTATTACATGTTAGTTCTTCCGAATAGAACCTTTGTGCTTTTATCATTGTGACGTTATTTTTGTTAATTTATTAAGTATTGTACTTAGATTTAGTATTAATGTAGATGCTTACTGGATTTGCTGATAAGTGCTGTCATCCAGTCGACCATTATCTTTAAATGCCTCGATAAAGACCGGACTTTTCCGGTCGAAACGTCGGCAAACGAAAAGTCTATGGTTATAGATTGATGACCCATTCTACAAAGCCAAACACCGTTAAGAATATAAACTCACAAGAATTTGTTATTGTTGTTATTCTTTGTATGTTAAGTAGTTTTTGGAGTATAGTTACTAGTATCTTTTTTTTTAACTTGAACAGAATAAACAAATCCCCACAAACTATTGAGGTTGTAATTTTAAAATTTAAAAGAAGGTTATACCTATCTAACTTCCATTTCATTATTCAACTTGACGCGTAATTGTTTCCATTGCACACTAATCAAGAAATTTGGAAAAAAATCAAAATTAACCATAGGTGATTTATTTATAAAAATAAATATGACATATATGGCATAACTCAAAAAGTATACGTTAAATAAAAATTTCGACTATACTTTAGTGTTTACTACAAAAATACCCAAAACTTTTCCTTCTATAAATTTCCTGTAAAGACAATAATAACAAAACAACAGGCACCAAACAAATTTACGAAAAATCTTATTTTTCGAAATATCTAGTTAGCCGTGTATTTTTTCGAAAGAACCAAAAGCACATTTTATTAAGCTGAAAAAACTACAATTGTTTTCCCGTTTAACCGCTTCTCTATCTTTACTAGTTCCCGAGATTCCTGCGCTAAACATCGAAAAAAACTCACCCTGTATAGCAGATTTACACCTTCAACTTTAAAAAAGCGTTTCTGATTGTTTTTAAGCATGCGCTGTAGCGGAAGCGTTTTATGGATGCTAATTGATGTGGTAAATGACAAATTAATATAAATCGTCTTCTACTTCTAGGTGCATTTTGCACTTGATGTATACGGTCACCTAATGTGGGTCGCACTTTTCTAATCAATTAAGAATAAGTAAAATAAAGGTTTGCCTAATATTATTTCTACTTAAACAATCACACTAATATTTCAACCTACCAATAAACCCACACCGATTTCACGAATAGAAAATCCCAATTCCTGAAGAGCAATGATTTTAACTAATTTTCCCTTTGGTTTCAAGTGTTGATTCTGAGATCGAGGCGTGTCGCTACAAGGTATAGAAAAGTATAATACGTGGAAGAACGAAACAAAAATCTATAAAAATGCATCTTAATTTTTTCAGAAAAATGCATGACCACGAAATACCTTTTGGAGGATCATCAAAGTGTAACTCGATTTGCTCTACCAAATTACAATTATAGCAACAAAAAAATTACAAAAAGTATTAACTCCAAATAACATTGTACCAAAACATTAAGATCAAATTTATTATACAGTTATCGCACATATTTTCTATAACGAAATAAATACCAATTTGAACGACTTACAGTAATCATCGTTCGAAACCCGCATCCGCTATATTTCTTTTACTAATTTGTTGTAATTAGTAATAGTTTACCAAATGACTTACATTATAAAAGTTTAGTTGCCTAAACTTGAATATATGTAGTATTATATTCTGACTTTGTATTGGCAGTATAATTTTCGTAACGAAGGAGCAAAAATTGTAATTGATAAATATTTCTGTTAAGCATATGTTTGCCCTTTAAATACATTTTGCATATTTTGTCGATATCGGTCTAGCTTAAAAGACATTGTAAAACAAAACAATTTGTTTAAGAATATTTTTACCTATTTGTTTTTCAAATGAAGGTTATTTAATTTTATATAATTTTTTTAAACAATAATTGTTTATCCGACAGTAATTACAGCTTTTGAGATTTTTTTAAAACATGTTTCAATTGCAATGTGATGCGTATTATTTCGTTGAAGTATTTAGATAATAATAAAATAGTTCTTGTACCTATACATTGTTTTTGCCCAAAAGTTGTTACTAATTTTTTTACAAGTTTTGTTTAAAATTCTTTTCATTAACATATTGAAAAAAAAAATTGTAAACTATGGTGTAATTATTAAATAAATACAGTATTCGTGTAAGAAAATACTTATTATACTTGTACTATTTAATGTAAAACAAATACGAATGCCAAAATTGTAAACTAAGGAATACGAATGCGATAAATCCAAAGTGGGGTTCGGTATTGTTGGTAGACTAAGCGTTAGGGTGCCACTTAACACGTATTGATAGGTACTAAAAACTTTATAATCAACGCTAATAGCAAGAATTGCTTGTTTTAGCCTGAGATACTATTAGTCCACATCATTGCATTACATGATGTATAAATAAGAAGAGACCATAGATATTTATAAGGAAGAGACGCAATAGATTTATCGATTGTTTGCAAATAAATGTATTCTGCATTATATTCTTACCAGTGTAAAATATTTTGCTATTGAATTTGAATTGTTTACTCCAGAAACTGAAGAATTAGTTTTATTAAAAAATTTAATTGTTGTGAATTACAATAACTTATAACACTGGTTTTTGTAATGCGTAAAATTAATGTGCTGCTTAGTTACTGCGACATATTGTTGTTGGTGTTGAAAATTATTTTTATAACTAAGGCGTACGATGTTATTTTTTCTACACTTTTTCTGACGAATTAGAGTTAGTATGTTATAACGGAGAAAAACAAATTTTCTGTCTGGTGGCCGGCTGGCCGTCAGTCCATATGTAAACAAGATATCAGTAAAACCACCAGTCTGATTTTTAACGTACTTACATAGATTTTGGAATCCTTCAAATATTAGAAAAATATTCATTTTATCACATTTTTCCTATAAATTAAATTTGTTTGTAATTTAATTATACACAACTTTTGTGTAAACTATTTTTTGATCCGAAACGTTATTAGACATATGATTGTCACTATGATACTATGACACTAAGGTCTGATCTTTTCACCTCCAGTTAACTTTATCAGTCTGTTAACTACTATGGAAACACAGTTTTGAGCCAATCAAATCATTGGATAGTCGCGTTTCTAAGGTGATTAACGGACAGATAAAATTAACTGGAGGTGAAAAGACTAGACCTAAATCTACAAAATTTTTAACTGTTGGACCCCTATTCTTGACAACAAGAGAGTGAATATTTTGCAGGACAGAATATAAAGTCACTTCACTTTAAATTCTCTTTTTACTTACATCAGAAAACTAGTATTCTTGAATGCAAGTGAATAGGAGTTGAGTTTGAATTTCAGGGAGATATTAGACGTATTCTTTCATGCTGATCTAACTGATCTGATTGATTTGAACTGAACTTGCACGTTCTTTAAAACAAATTAATTTACCCGCTACTTTATCCTTTAGTGTGTTACGCCACGAAACTTGAAAATCAAATTCGTAGCAAATGAATGTGCCGGCTGGAAAAACGGCGAGGGGTGAGTTAGGATTTGTCTCTCACTTACCTTTATCGAAGACTAAAGGTCCTTACATTAGGTCACAGTCGGTGTTGTCAGGCGCCACCCTAATCTTTTAATTGTTAAGACAAATGTTCATTAAAGAAAAGGGAGAAATGCAAACACTTGAGATAATAAAAGAGAATAATCATTACTAACGGTTCTCTATTAAGTGTAAAAAAATGTACACGGCTTTAACACGGTGTCTTAATTCTATGACGTATTTCGTCGCTTAATTCAAAAAAAAAACAAACAACAACAGACAAACATGCAAACGATAAGCTACCTCGGTACCGGGCGTGACTGAAGGTTTTACACTGCGTTCCTAAATCTAATACAACAGCAGAACCACCTAAAAACTTGTTACAACATACTACAAAACTAATCTTACTCTAGACGGTACATACTTTAATTCAAATACGCATAATCACCACGACAGACACTAATTTCCGGAAGTTTGTGAAGAATACGGAAGAGTACTTACAGTTGAGGTTTTCTTTCATCTAATCCGTAAACAGCGTAAGATAATCCATTAATTCGGGAATACTCCACCAGGAATATATTTCTAAAATTATCCACCAGGAACCATTGATTTTAATCCAAAGTCTCGTATAACATGCCCATAACTTGCATGTTTCTTAATTAAAATTTTGTGTGCACAAGAGATTGTTCACCATTGGCAGTGCGGTTATTTTGATTTCAACATTAATCAAACGTTATTCTCTTTTACGGCCACGAACGAGAGGTCCTTTTTGTGGATACACATCAAACGTAATTTTCACTCGCGCCCTCGAAAAGTTTGCGTTTAAACTTTTGGCACTTACGGTAATTAGGCGGTTGTTTTAATTTTAATTACAAACAACATAATCCGCACTATACGGTACATGTCTATTAGCTACATGTTACTCGTCGTGAATCTGCTTAAAAACTAACTTAAAACTATTAACAATTATCAGGTAAGGGAGTCTCCCATCTTAAAATTTTCTACACAAAGAACAGTACAAAAAATTAACGCTCTAATCTTTTCTCAAAAATAATAAACATAAATGACTTTTCAGAAATTAGATCGTGCGTACGTTCCGTGTGTTTTATTCACTTAGTCAAAACAAGTCTTTAATTTAATTGATAAAGGCGACAACCACCGAGCTGTTTCCCTGGAATAAACAAAGAAACCTTTGAGATAGCAAAACAAAATGGGACATGCGATGCTTGAATTCGAAGAAATCGAGTGTGAAACTTATTGAAATAAGCATTTCCTAAAAACTCTAATTGCCTGAACGTGACGAAAACACGATTCTCTACACCAACTGATTTGAACACAAAAAAATATATCAAATGACCAAAAACAACATCCCGACAGATATGACCATGAACACACGTGCATTGCAATGTAAATGAAATACTTTAAAACTATAGTCTAATCCAATTCAAAAGAGCTTTATGAACCAAAATCATTCGCGCGTATAAAAAAATCAATTTTTCACCAGGAAGAGGTGACAAGTGATCCGAATGAGAACTAACTGAACCTCATTTTTTGGCGGATTTGCTTTGGTTCACTTTATGCGAGTGATCAGCTGATTTGTTTGTTCTTTTAAACCAAGTTACTATTAACCATATTGCCATTTGTTGCACGTTGCTTTTAACCAATCAAAATAGACGTAGGAATCACCTGTCATTTAAAAAGATTTTGTTGTTACACTTTCAATGTGACTGTCAATAAGTTCTACGCGACGGAAAAAAAATTTGCTCGTCTTTTTGGTCTTAAATTTTTTTTTTAAATTTCTTTCTAACAATGTGAAATGGTCTTTCATTTCCATCTTCCAAATCTTGAATTACTACATTAACCATGTGGATTTCAACTAGATCCATTATGAATACCTTATGAACAATAAAACAGGTAAACTCTATATACCTACGCAAAGTGTCACGTAAATTTTATTTTCTCCTACTATGACCAATATAGAAAATAATAAATAATAAGACGTTGAAGAAATGGAAGGTGGAAATTTTTCAAGAATACCAATTCTATGTTTTCAACAGAATTTTCGTATTTTCCATGAGAAAATAATTACCCACAATTTAGAAATAGCGTTCCTGGTATAATTAGATTTTTTACAAATTGATTCGCGGTGCGCACGTTTCCTTCTTTTTTAAACGTTGATTTTTTTTCGTACAACGTATCGGTTTTTTTTACTTTTTCTATCAAAATTATTAAATTGCGACGCTGTTAGAAATTTATTTTATATTTCGACCAAAACCTTTTATGTCGTCGCACACTTTCGGCACTCGTTTACACGTTTGTTAGTGTAAGAACGATGTGGAGTTTTGCACGAAACGCTTGTTTTTTATTACAATTTATTAATATCTAAATTTATTAACTACAACATTGTCCTATTTTAGAGATGTTAATATATATTTCTAACAAAACCTAAAACTTCGTACGAAAACGCAACTAGGAGATCTACAAGTTGTAATTGTCAAGTAACACCTCTTTATTATATTCGAATGATGAAAGAAATCATCTGCCCCAACTGATCTATACGTTATAGGCGGATTTGTGGTTTAACTTGTATATTACCTCGTACTCCACTGTTATAACAACTTCAGTTTATCAATCGTTAATTAGTGTGAAGTTGGCAACAGTTCTTTTGTAACACTCAAGGACGCAATAGCTGTGTTACAGTGTCGCTAGTATAGGTTTTGGTGGTTTTTCTAAACCTTAAAGCAAATTCTTTGCCAAGCAATCCACAATTGGCCACGGTTTCATCAGTACACTATAAAGGTTTATACTGATCTTCTTGGGCACCATACAGTACATTTACATCACAATACTCTAGTGAAAAATAATAATGTACCATTCCAATAAATAAATACAACTAAAACTAATGCTTTCAGCGATACTTAAAACTAAAATTAATAATAATGTTACAGCCTTACAAACTGACTATAAACCGGCATAGATAGGTGAATTTTTTTGATCGCAAGGTCATGGTATACGAACACTTGCAAAGGTAGACTCAATGGTCCATTATTCCCAAGTAAACAGTGATGACAAAAGTATTTAACGTAAGCGTGACGAGTTCTTTGCAATTTATCGTGAAACGATTCCTATGTTACGAGTTTGTCACAAAACCATTTGTTCTACGGTTTATCGTTAATTTTTAGACGGCTTGTCACGAAAGTGACACATATCAAAGTAGCAACCTGAGATCGAAACTTCAAAGTATCACTGACCAGTGTGAAATAATTCATATCATTCACGGTGCATGATATGAATTCGGCCAATTAATGAAGTTCTATTCGATAGCACACGTAACTGAACGGGCACATCA